>VZUI01080081.1:0-14170 GCA_013401135.1 Cettia cetti
GCCCCAAAGAGTTTTTTCACTCTCTCTTCACTGACTTAGTCTCAGGCTCAGTCTCTTTATGGTTCAATCCCTTTGTCTTGTCGTCACTCCGGGAAAGGCCAGGGCTCTGGAGGTTCCATCTGCTGGCAGGAAAGAGTTAAAGAGGCCTGCAGGGGACACGTGGTCTCTGCCGGGAGCTGCAAAACTCCCCAAGCCACGCCGTGTGGAGCCTGGTGGATGCCTTCTCTTCCACCCCTCGGTCTCATGGCGTGGGCCGCTCGGGGCTGCTCCCTGAGGAAGGAAGGGGAGGGAAACATCCCCCCCAGCCCCGGCCGGCGACACGGCCAGCTGCTGCCGGGGCTTTTCCTCCCCTTCTCCGCTGTGATCGAGCCCAAGCATCCCCCATTTGATGTGACATTCCCAGCACATGAAGGACTGCAATGTTATCCTCTCTTTGCTTAGTTTCAATTAATGGCATTTTAAATAATACTTCACTGGACCCAAACTCCTTTATCATTATGATCACAAAGCCCCAGTATAAAATCTGTGCGAAACATCTTCCTCCAAGCTTTCTGGGGAAGCTACTTTTCCAAAATCTACACCTTACTGGCAACCAGATACGGCTCCAACGTTATCATCCAGCCACGGAAACTACCCCAGCACCAGGAACTTGACTTTCATTGTTTTCACAAAATATTTTTTTTTTCTTTAGAATTTGTAACCCAAAGACACACACCTCCTACATTTAGTACCAGGTTTTTTGCTATAAGGCAGCTCAGTAAATTTATTACATGACTACATATTAATCCTTATAAGAACAATAGCTTTTTCTAACTTCCTCCTTGCCAATATCTTGTTAAAACACAAAAATACCAAGATATAAATATTTCCTCAAACTCTGACAATTAAGAGAATTATTAATTAGCCTTTAAGAAAAATCTTCTTTGTTAAGCTTTTCCCATGCATGTGCTTAGTTTTTCATCTCTTTTTTCACACCTGCAAATGTTCTTTAATCCAAGGACTCCTTTAGTCAGGTTGTTTTGCATGTTCCTCCAGTTATAGGTTCCACAATGCATGCTTCTAATTCTTTTAAAATCCAAACTGCAGTTCTATCACATGAAAAATTTAGAATTTCTGAATCAGTTGAACTCTGACAATGTTTAGTATATTTATAAATACATTCCACATGAAAAGCAGTATTTTTGTCCAGGATATTTGCATTTTCTGATTTACTCAGAGATGCTTAGATGCATATGTACATTTGGTGGATTTGAGGCTTTGAGCTCCATATGGTTAGAAACAAATACCATATGAGCTGAAGATTCATGACATGGTCTTCAAGACATTGACTAAATTCCAAAGCTGTTAGAAAAACTATAGGAAGTTTCTGCCACATTCAGGCATTATATCCTGCTAGGTATTTACACCGGCTCATCTTATTAGTAGATTTATAGCTAGCCTAATTTGCCATCTTTTGTGATTTCCCAGACAGTTGAGAAAACGAGACACATGTATGCACATAAAACTAGAAATATGCAATAGAGGTAAAAATTGTGATTTGAAGACCTTACTTCATTCTTTCTTGTTTTGCTGTTCCTTATAACCCAGAAGTATTGTCATAAATTTTTTTAAGTGCATGCATCTGCTGTGTGTGAACAGAAACATTAGAGGTATTACCAAAACAAAACAATTTTATGAAGAAGGCAAGCTAGCTTGAAAATACATAAATAATTTTAAACTTCCTTGACTAGAAACACTAAGGTATTTGGTTATGGAAGAGGAAGTAAATAAAGTTGCCATCCAAAGAACCCAGGGTACAGAAGATGAGGGAAACAGATCAGCAGAATCATCAGCAACAACTCTATATATGATGAAATTGTGACACAGAGCAAAATGAATGGGATTTCTCTGTGTCACTAACGGAGAGCTGCAGCAAATTCCAAAAAGACAATTCAGTACAACTGCTGACAAGCAGTCAACAGTCACTTCTCTGTGTGTTCAGACACAACGTCTTTCACAATTCACATATCATGCCAATAATGAAATGCACCAAATGTACCCCCTGTTTGGTGTGCTCTTAAGACTATATGTGGCTCTAGGAAGTGCCTTTATTTATGGAATTCAGTCATCCATTTAAAGCAGAAGATAGCTGTAATTTAAGACATTCGCTATACACAAATTATTACTGTCAAATATCCATGGCCAGCAAGGACTTCCACCTTCAACATGTCTTTAATGAAATTACATTGGCTAATTGACATGATGCTTTAACTGCTCTCCAGCTGAAGGCACTTTGGTGGAGAAATACTGTTATGAATTAGCCTTCCTCAGGTTGATCAACTATCACAGTCAGATTCTCTGGGGCAGATCTTTGAAGATAGTGTTTGTCCACAGTACTGAAAAAAGGAATTGATTAATAGGTAACTTCTGTCTGATGTGTGCAAAATACTTGTTCAAAACTGAAGGCAGGTTTGATTAATAAAATAAGAAATGGCAGGATTAGCTTTAACCCTTTTCCAGAGTGCTCCCCTCTCAGAAAACTTACTGTGTCTCTGATCAGAAAACAGAACTGATTCATATGTTGAGTTTCCGAAGGAAGGAAAAGGAGATGTATTTTTTTAAGAAAGGAGAGACACTTCAGACTTGATTACAAATTTATTTCTCTGTTGATCAAATGCTGTTTCATAAACACTGTTTCTTCTCACTCATTAGATCAGTAGTTGCTATTTGTCATACAATGGTAACAATTGCAAACAAGATAATGTAAGTGCAATAGAATTGATTGAGTGTTTAATCATAGACAACTTCTCTCAATATATTTGTATTGTACTCACATTCATATCAGGCACAGAAAAAGAAAAAATAAGTAAAGTTGACCCAATCCATAAGAAGATTACAACACATTTCATCTTGGTGGATCTGAATAAGAATAGATTAAACCCTTTAATTATGGTTTACGTTTGGATTACCCATTTTGAAATAATCTGGTATCAATTATTTGTATATAACACTTTGTCAATGTGATACTGACTGTATTTTTTAAACCACTCTGTTAATTTAATCTTTTACAACAATATGAACCTGAGGAAAAAATTCTATAAGTCTAGATTGTATTAAGTATAATAATAGATTTATGTTCTACTTTGGGATTATCTAGAAACTTTTAAACTAATAAGAAATTATTAGCTTAATCTTGAATCTCTTCCTTAAGAAAACTTAGTGAAAAGAAGGTGAAGATTTTGCTCAATTCCTATATTATAAGAATAGCAGAAGCATACAGTGCAGTTACATTCACTTTTACCTAAAAGGCAATATTCTGAAAAATTTTATGGATTAAATAACATTTAATTCCCTGTATTTAGTCCATATAAAGCATGAGTAAACACAGAAGTCCCTGAGAAATTTTATGCATTTTTACTTATATAATTTATGACTGAAGTTTTTAAAAAGGCCTTCCTTTGTTTAAAAGTCTACTTGGTAGGACTTGTACTTTCATATGGAATTTAAAATTCACTATAGTAAATTCTGTTAAGAAAATCATTTCTGTAAAAGTGCTTTCTGTTGAAGTTCAATCCAAATTAGAGAGTTATTTATTGCTTGAATGCCTTAAATGACAAAGTGTAATGAAGCTGCAGATCTTTAAGGAAGCCTTCCATAGACCTCCAGAGTTAGCAACTCCCAGGAGCAAGAAACTGGGCAAGGGAGGCAGGGAGAGTGCCTTGGCTGAGCAGGCAACTGCTTGTTAAACTGAAGAGAGAGACATAAATGCACAGTTGAAGCTAGGATAGATGAGCTGGGAAGAGTTAAGTTAAATGTGAGGTACAATTGTGGGCAGCTAGGGTGACGAAGACCAAGGCAAAACTAGATCTGAACCTGGTAAGGGATTTAAAGAATAACAGGAATTGCTTCTACAAGTGTGTTACCCAGAAAGGGAAGGTCAAAACCAATGTAGGCTCCTTGATAAGAAATGCTGGTAAATGGGTAACAGTCAGTGAGGAGAAAGCTGGGGTGCTCAATAATTCTTTTTGCCTTAGTCTTCCCTGGAAACCCCTCTTCTCACACCTCTTGTATTAATGGACAGCAGAATGAAGAATGGGGAGCAAAGGGCTCACTGTAAGGAAAGGTCAGGTCTGCGATCACCTGAGGAACCTGAATATGCTTAAGTCTGGGACCCAATAGGATTCATCCCAGAGCCCCAGGAGAATTGTCTGGTGTAGCTGCCAAGCCACTCTCCATGATATTTGAAAATTCCTGGCAATCAAGTGAAATCCCAGGTGACTGAAAAGGGAAAACATTGTACCCATCTTTAAAAAGGGTAGAAAGGAGGACCCTGTGAACTCTGACCTGTCAGCCTCTGTGCCTGGAAAGATCATGAACAGATCCTCCTAGAAACTCTGGTAAGGCTCATGGAGGACAGGGAGGTGATTCCAGACACCCAGCACAGCTGCCCCAGGGGTGAGTCCTGCCTAACCAACATACTGACCCTCTCTGATGGGGTAACTATACCAGTGGACAAGGAAAGGCTACAATTTTCACTTAACTGGAATTGTAAATTTTTGACACAGCTCCCCACAACATCCTTCTCTCTAAATTGGAGAGACATGGATTGGATGGATAGACTGTTCAATGGATAAGGAATTGGTTGGATGGTCACATCCGAACATTGTGGTCAACAGCTCAGAGTGCTGATGGACATCAGTGACAGTCCAATTCTATTGGGACCAGTTCGATTTAATACCTTCGTTAATGACACAGATGAAAGTGCATCCTTAGCAAATTTGATGATGAAAGTGCCATCTGTGGAAATGTTCAAGACCAGGCTGTGTGGCGCTCTGAGTAATCTGGTCCAGTGGAAAGTGTTTCTGCCCATGGCAGCAGGTTGGAACCAGATGATCTTTAAAATGATCCCTTCCAACCCAAACCATTCTATGATTCCATTATTCTATTAAAATTTTTCTTGCCAATTTCACTTCCCTGTTTTCAAAGTCTTGCCATATCCAGACTTCACTACAACTTTCAAATTATGGACAAAATTCTCTTTAAGAAAAATTTGGTTAATATCAGTAGAAAACCAATTCTCATCTCAGTCAAGGTAACTGCCTTGAAATGTTCATGGAAAAACATGACTATTGTAACCATAAAGGCTGGTAAATGACAAGTCTGGCAATTAAAAAATATTTCAATTAAGTTGTAAAGAAGTATATTTCCCATCTGACTACTATAAAAAAAATCTGGTTTTGTTTAAGAGATTTAGTGATAGGTAAGCATGAAGAGCTGCTCCTTACAAATCTGTTTTCCCTTCTGTCATATGAAGTTGTTCAATTAAGAAGATACAGACTAATAGAGACAAAGAATGCCTAAATAAGGAGAATCTTCACAAACTACACAAAAACTGGATTCACATTTATGAGTCCAGAATTTATGGTGTACATTTAATACTGTGATCATGTTTATTATTTTAATTTTACCATATGGCAGCAGCAAAGACATTACAGAAATCCAGAGACAAGAGCACAGATGTTTCTTCCCATCCTTTAAGCCAAATATAAATTATATTTGCAGAAGTCTAGCAATAACATCATGCTAAAAATCCTATATTATGCATGACAAAAAATAAAGAGGTTATAAGTAATAAATCAATCTTATAACAATGATTCAGTTAATATTTATAACACACTAAATACCTTGCTTCAGAGCTTCAGAAAAACAAGGACAGTAACTTTATGACGTGTCTTTTGCTACATTCCCACAGGATTAGTTAGAGTCAGGAATTCAGACAACTAAACCTAGAAGAAAATGGTCTTAGTGATCTTGCATTCTGTCATGGGCAGGGACCCAAGAATTTTAATTGCTTCTTTAAAAAATAAACTCTATCATACAAAGAGTGATACACACTCTACATAAAATATTGGATAAGATCAGCCTCTATCTGAAAAACCCTGTCAAGCTTCAGTTACCAAATTTTACATTTTAAAAGTCAAAATCCTTTGTAGCACTAATTGCATGCTCCATGGAGAAGGAAAACTACTGGCACTGTCCAATTTTTTATCAAAATGGGCTTTGTCGTTTTTTTACCCAATTAGAGTTTGGGTTAATACATCCTGAAAAGCATCACTGAATGGACTAGTAGTAGAAATGAGTTATGGAGGATTTTGTGTGTGCTGATTGCCCAGAATCAGCAATATTAAACACAGTTGCCCAGGCTGGGCCAAAACTAGCTAAAAATGGGCAAAAAACAGTGCCAAGATGAGACCTTATCAGGGATTCACACCCGAGACACTTGGCTAGATCTATTACAGGTGCTGTGTTAACCAAAGTCTCCCACTCAAATTTCACTGCATTTGCCAAAAGAAAATAGGAAAACAAAGTATGTACAAATACAGTCATCTGTACATGACTCAGATTAAACAAATTAATTCAAATTCTTCCTTTTACAACAGAAAAAATTACAGGCAATAGCCTTTGTAAATATGTCTGCCATGGAGAAGATACCTTAGTCTTCACTGTGTGTTAGGAAGGACTGACTAGAATACACCTCTTAAATTATCTAATGCAGAGCCCTGGTTCCACAAATACTTAATTTATGTTTTGCATTTTGAAACAAGTGGGGAGTTTGCTTCAAAGTGGAAGGTTTCTCTAGAAATGGAAGCAACTAATTATTGATGAGCTTAACATTAGATCTAAAATAAATTCATGGTCTGCTTACCCCCTTTAGTATAAATATATTTCTTCTCTAAGATTAAGTCTTTTATGTCATGATATCCATGCCTGGGTATTGGTAGGCTAAACAAGAGCACTTCTAACATTTTTCTGTTTGCTAAGAATTATTCTCCCATCACCTTCAGATAATATTTACATTTTTCAAGGCTACCTCCTCCTGAGAGTTCACAGTTATTTTGTGATTAGTCAGAATATCCAGCTCTTTATTCACATCTTCCTTTTTTTTTGCCCTTCTTTACAAAATCCTGTTATATGGAAAAAATCTTCTGTTCTGAATTCCCAACACAGGTATCAATAAAGGTGCTGTGATGTTCAGCACTGGAAACACAAATAGATACTTGGGTCAGGAACATACGAAACTGGCTTTGGTAAATAAAAATTATTGCAAGGATAAATGAGGAGATGGAAAGTAAACAGACAACATGGTGAGCATTGGGATCCCAGAGAAATTGAAGAGGAAATGTTCAAGTTTAATACACATGTGAAGTATTATTTTCTGCATGGGCTTCTGTACCTATCTTGAGGCTGAAAATGAGAGACCTGAGTAACAGAGATGAAGCCTAAATTCACTTAGTACACTTTGCCAAGTAAACCCACATAAAATTTGAGGTCAAAGGAATTCTTCATATTTGCCTTCAAAGAAGAAACACTGAAGATTCCCATGGAAGATCCTTCTGTAGATCATTTATCACAATATCTGAATTTTTAGAAAAGTAAGAAGCTATAGTACAAAGGGAAGGGTTTTGCTAAATAAACAAAAACAAACAAACAAAATCAACATCATCATCATCATTATCATCATCAAAACAATAAAAAATTGGTCAGTTCTTGAAATGGAGGGAGGTTATCAGTTCCACCAGTATATGTGGCTGTTCAACATTTTTGTATGTGTCCTGAAAAAAGGGGGATGGAATGGAACAGGAACTTTTGCTGCCAGCTCAGTTATTTAGTATCATAAGGATGAGGACTGACTGAGATGAACAGATGCATGACCAAGGAATCCATCTAAAAAGGTAAAAGAGTTTTAATGTGACTGAATATCACCCAGGCAGAGGGTGGTGTGAGGGAAAGATTTCTACATGGGAAGATAGAGTTGTTCTCAATTGTCCAATTAGCCCCAAGACCTTGGTCCTGAGTAGTCTGATAAGCAGTTTGGTGATCTTCAAAGATAAAAAAAGAGAACAAACAAGCAATTCAAATGTCAAGAAAGGATTAGCAAATAAAGTAGCGAACATAACTGCTTTGCTATATACATTTATGTTGGATATGCATCTTGAGTATTATCTGCAGTTCTGGTCTCACTATATCAAAAAGGATGTGGTAGAAGTGGAAAGTACTCAGACTTCCTTGCTGCTTTATCTGAAAGCATAAAATAATTTCCTTTTAAGCAACAGTCGAGCAGGCTCAGACTTCTTAGGCAAAATAGAGGACCTTGAGGGAATATGACAGAAATCTACAAAATCCATAGCGGATCAATCAATGATCTAAGTATGCACAGGAGACTACTAGAAGAATAGTGAATGCCAACACAGTACATTAGTATTATGCCGACAAAATAAATGAAAGATTAAATGTGTTAATAATTACTCTCACAAGTAACAATGCCTCCATTTCCACAAAACATCTTGCACGGTTCAGCTCCATGAAAAAACAGAACACAAAACTAAATGCTGGCATTAAAACAACAAAAAAAAAGGTATTATTCTAAGTAAAATTCTCATAAACTGATCAAGGAAGTATATGGATAATAAATAAAAAGTACATAGCTTCTTGTGGCTGTTTGAGCACAAACTAAAATATAGTATTTTAGTTATTTTTCTCAAGGTGAGGAGTACAGACCCTGACCTGTAACAGTGACTAAGCTTTGCATTCTGAGGCAAAATCCAGCAAAGGTTCATTCACACACTGACATAAAATGTACTTTTAAGAGGTATATGGTGTAGTCTGGTATCTCAATTTGCAAGGAAGAAATCAGGCTTAATACAACCACATCCTGCACCAGTAAATAAGCTTTTAAAATCCACAGAGGTGTTTAATGCAAGTCTAACTCTCCACTGCCAAAATAAAACAGTCCAAGCATTATGTGTTCACAAATGAACAAATTAAGAACAAATGTGATATCCCATTCTGGGCAAGCTGTAAGTCGTGTAGGCATCATGATTGCAGGAAGAAATTACAAAAATAAGCCTCACAGTCAAAGAATTTAATGTTCGCTTCACACCTTTTTCAAGAGAGCATTAGGATGACTGCTTATACAGGTTTAACAAGTGGGAAATTTGTACATGATAAAAAAGTAGGTCTAAAGGTATAGTCAGATTCTGAACGACCCTCATTAGTGCTAAAATGCCATCCTGAGAGAATAAAATCCTTTTCTCTCTTGCAAATTTTCTTCTTCACAAATAATGTCCTTGAACTCACTGATAAGGGCTATGCACATCCAGTCCAGAATATAGCAACCACAAAAATAAGTATAAGGTAAGCACTCTCTTGGAATGAGTAGGTAGCATCTTTTTTATTCACTTGCACTATTTTTTTATTCATGTGTACTACACCGCAGAACACAATTAAAAAAGAAAAAAAAAAAGAACAAAAACAAAAACACCCTGCATCATATTTCTTAATAAAAGCATTCTTTGATGTCCTGACATACTCAGGAAAAGCACAATTTGTTTTTTTGTGCACTCTCTTTCAGGAGAGTTTAAAAAAGAATGCATGGCAATGATGTTTTCTGTAGGGAATAAGTGGGAACATGAGAAAAGCCAGGAAATCAAGGGCTTGTGCTGTCCCTTTGGGTGAGGATGAGCATACAATTGGAAAAAGAGAAAAAATATACATATACATATAATATACATATAAAACATCATGCAAACACTGAGGTTATATGCTGGGGAAAGAAGAGAAAGGGAAGAGAAAAAAAAAAAAAAGAAGAAGAAGCATTACCTAGAGCAAAAGGTACTACAAAAAGGAAAAGGTAAGGAGAGTTAAAACAAGACAGATACTTTAGGGGCTATGTTAGCATTTTCGCTAAAATGCTAGAATAAGCAAAACTAGGTATTTCCATTAGCTCAGACAATAGAGGCTTATACCTTTATTGCTGGACTGTTCTTTCATATCTGTGGACTATTTTCTTATCTGGAATTGTGGTGTGACTATATTTGACCTAATTTGGACAAAAAATATGCATGTCTGTAGGAGAAAAGAAAGCAAGAATATGAGATTCACTTAACCTCAGGGACTGGGAACTATCTACAATTAAAAACTATACAAATGAAAACAAAACAAGAGAAAGCCTAGTGAAAATACGGAGAGAGAGATACTCAACCCTGGAATTTATAAAGGTAAGCTGTTTTATGTGGCATATACTTTGACTTTTATATTACAAGAAAACATACCAAACATCAGACATTATTCTGCTACTGTTGTACATGCATATTTATTTTAAAATATTTCTGCAAAGCTATTTTATCTTCAGCTTTCTTTTCTATAGCAGGAACATCATCAATTATTTCCTAATAGACAAAGACACATGAGCAGTCACCAGTAACATGCAGACATATAGATTATCTGAGAATATGCTTAACTCAGGCTTAAAAAATTTCAGATCCTTGTAAGAAGTTTCTTGGCTGCCAGTTTGGACAATGCCAATAATGTAAGGGTTAAACAATGAATGTAAAAATTTCAAGTACTAAAACACTACTGAATTATAAAAAAAAAAGATTCTGGGCAGCATTGACATGACACAAACACAATCACTGTCAAACATGACATAAATCATTTGTCACAGGGAAAAAGCAAGAAATGTTTAATGCAAGCAGATGCTTCTGTGAAGGATATGCAGCACTGATCTTCCTCAAGAAAAACAGTGAATAGGAAGCAACACGAAGTTTGCTGTCACCAAGAAAGAGAATACATGTCCTGCAACTCTGAATAAAACAATTAGACTATCTATTGCACACACATTTATGGATAGCAGCTCTCTACAAATAGTGGCAGGATTAGTGTTGTCTTTAGACTCACAGATCTTCTAGGTTTTTTCCATAAATTATGCAGGCATGATTTCATTTAAAATGTGAACACTGATTTTTCCTTTTCTTTTCTTTTCTTAATTTTTAAAATGTGACATTAAAACCACAAACAATAAATAAGATAACTTAAAATGACAAGTACATCAGGAAGCAAGAGAAAATTCTTTAAAATGATTCAATATTATCCTCTTTGATGCACACAGAGTTTCTTTGGCTGTGAAAATATTTTAGCCATTTCTCTCTTCTTATCCTGTTAGCCATTTAGCGTTGCTGGATACTAGCTCAAGAAATTATTCAAACCAGAAAAAATGCCTGAGACTTTCAGGCTAAATCTAAAAAGCTATTTGTCTGCATTACAAAAAAACCCTCAAAAACAAACAAACAATAAAACCCCAAACAAATAACAAAACCCCAAACAAACAAAAAAACACCCACACCACCACAAAACCAAAGCTGAGAAACTCAGTAGAATCCTCTTAGTTCAACGGTGAGGTTTTGACCTTAAATGGTCAGTATTTTCCATCTATCTGAGTTACCAAGATGCTGAGGAAGCCTAGAGATGATTAATCTGTGATTGATTTTATCAGTTTCTTAGTAGGCAATAGGATGTTACAGAGGCAAACTGTGATCCGAGGAGCACAGACATTAGGCAAAATCTGCAATAATCAAAATGCAAACCAAGGGAAAAGTTTTCCACAGAAAATCTGGTAAGTGCAGGAACACATTGCTCAGAGAGGCTGTGAAACCTGCATTCTTGGGTGTTCTTCAAAATTCTGTTACATAAAGTCCGGAATAACATTGTCTAACTTGAAAGTTGTTCCTGCTTTGCATTGGCTAGATGGCACCCACAGACGTCCCATCTGAACTAAATCACTTAATGATACCAAACAAAGTTTGAAAACAGAATAGGCTGTTAAATCACATAAAAACATTGGGGTTTTTTCCACATATTTGTACAGCATATAAATGTGAAATCTTCTGAGACTTAACTTTGAATTTAAACAGACAAATGTTAATAAAATAATGAAAAGAGTTTGCTTGTAATTCTGCCTTTAAAAAAATCCTGGATTATCCATGTCTAGGCTTTAATAAATAGAAAATGAATGAGTCGTGAGACTGGATGTTTTGCATCAACATTTAATTATTCAAATTTAGCTTAATTCAGTGATAATTAATAGATTCTTTCCATGAGATGGCTGCTAACAGCCTGAACAGGAATGAATTACCACACATCCAAGCCAAATAAATGCACTTTCTTTGGTAGATTCAGTGCTCACTCCTAAATCTCAATGAACATGAAATATTCCTATTTAGAGATTGCAGTTTCAGACCTTTCCTTAGTTGCACAAGGAAGCCAGACAAAAACTTAAACCTTTCCTGAATTTGATTGAGTGTTTTCAGTGAACAAAAAGAACATTCCAGCCTCTAGGAATATTGATCTATTCAGAAGTACTAGATCCATATTTTAAAAGATAGTATTAGAGTTTTCCACACTGGGTACATATGCAGAGTTGTGAAAATCAAAGAAAATTAAATGTAATACAAAAGTAAAATACCTCTTGATACATGTATGGTGAACTACAAACAAGGATTTATTCAGTAAAAGGAAAAAAGATTCAGTAATGAAAAAATTAATACATTCTCTTAAAAAATTAGATATAAGCTATCTTCTCAGTAAAAGGTATTCATAAATCAAAACTTAATAATTATTTTTCTAAATATAGCAGAAATATAAGACACACCCACAAATACTGAATTTAAAGCCAAAACATATATTTCCAAGAAAACATGAGGTATGCAATGTAATTTATAAGTAATAGTAACATAAGATGCTTAATTTCAGAGTTATTTTATACAGTTATCGATAAAGCACAACTATATTAAGAAATCCCAGTTGTTTATATCTATTGATTGTATGGAAAAATCCCAAACCAAAACAAACCAAAAGTGATAAAAAGTGGGATACTACATTCACAAAACTGACTCAGTTTGCAGGGTTGTCACTCTGGACATTAGCCTCATCTTATATATAATGTGAACATTCTAGCTACAGGAACAACAGACATAATAAAACCCCTGGCTATGTGTTTCACAGTGATGTCATGATCGAAATCTGCAGTATTGTGTAACTGCTGGAGCTGAAAAAGGAGAATTCTGTGACACACTTCAAGTTTAAATTATTTTCTCCAGTTAGCAGCACCAAACACCAAGCAGTTCTACAAGACTATTCAAAGGTAAATCTCCTATTGGAGTAGTAATTCGATACATTTATCAGAACAAATATTTTGTGCAGAGATCACAGTGTAAAAGTTCATTCTGCCTTTGGAGAAGTCATCATTTTCAGTGATACTCACCTTTTAGTTACATGGATTCTCTCCCAAACCTAAGGAAGCACCCAAAAGAGAATTACTTTTTTAGTTGCAGCCTCAACGTCAAAGCAGCCATCTTTCGGTGAATTACAATGAGTGTACCAGCTATTGAATCAGTTATCACCTCCTAAATCATACCAGGATTAAGTCCGTGCAGAAACACTGCATGGTTCAGTAGTTATTTCCCACGGTAAATTAAAATCCCAATTTCCTACAGCAACTAACATTTACAAAAGCAATTAAATTCAGGACTGTCCTGGTATGACTCTCCAGGAAAAATCTCAATATGGTAGTCTTTTAGGTAGTTATTATAATTGTTTTTAAGGGGAAGACACAAACACTGAAGACAGAAGACACTGGACACATAAAGCACTTGATTTTTCATGTAATACTAATTCTAACATGGTCACTCACCATACTTTACAGAGCAAAGCCTAACAATTACTACACTCGTACCTGGAATGTCCTTTTGCTTTATGTGGTTTGCAGACATGAGCAAAGGCATTCATGCTGAAGCAAGTAAATGCTGAAGTAGCTGTGATCTCATGGAAAGATTGAACAGAGAGAGAGATGAGAGTGATGAAGACCCTTTGCCCCCAGGGAAAGAAGAAGAAGAAGACCTCTGTTCCCAGAGATAAAGATGATCTCAGAGATAGATGAAGAGACCTTTACTTTTGAACAAATCATCCTTAAAATAGTACCTCATAAGTTTGACATAGCCCATGAATGCAGCTGTATGAAGGCTGCATGAGATGGGAGGGACTTCAAGATTGCAGATTTCCATGAGGCTGCTATTTGTAGAAATTGAGGCCACAAGAGAATGATTTTCTTGCAAAGTCTCCATGACATGCCAGAAGACTCCTCTTCCTAAGAGAATTGATAAAAGACTTAGGTGATAAACTGACCTAAGTTCCAGGTTTTGTCTCTGTATGCTGTTAGTGAGAAAGAAAAGAAGGTTGTGGGGGGAGGAAAAGGGTTCTGAATGTTTTATTCTTTCTTTTCTCCTCCTCTCCTCTCCTCTCCTCTCCTCTCCTCTCCTCTCCTCTCCTCTCCTCTCCTCTCCTCTCCTCTCCTCTC